>JARJHM010000230.1:390000-424724 GCA_033356055.1 Carex pumila
GGATCGACGATTTGGACTTTCAAATTTTAAAAAAAGCTTGTTGTAACTTGTTGTAACTCAAAAAATGTTGTAACTTGATCCCTCCTCATATATATATATATATATATATATTATAGGCAATTATGATGAGCTATTTAACCATTTCTGTTCTAAAATTGGGCACTAAAGCGCACCTTTTGAATGGCCTTAAATAGCTAGATGCTCCAATTCTATATATCTCTTTATTCTCAGGCCAAATACATCCTATTATATATGTCTACATAGATAACATTAAACACCACTGAACAAAGATTCACACACACACACATCTTTCTCACACTCACAAATGCAGAGGTGGCCACCACAGATGAGACTGCACAATTGCGGTGTTTCGTACCCGCACACGACACAATTTCCTCAACGGAATTGCAAGGAACGGAGAAGCTAAATATTCAGACCTCTTGTGGGACTAATTATGTATCCTTTCCTGTTAAAAGCAACTTGAAAAAGACACCAAGCAAGAGGAAGCAAGACGAGAAGAGAAGAGTGAGCTGGTCAGATGCTCATGGAAAGGATCTTGTGCATGTTTTGGTGTTTCCCACCACCACCAGGTATATATATATATCTTCCAAATACAAAAATTGTCAATTAATGTTGTGTATTTTTACTTTAAAATTTGCCAATTTAGAAATTGTCAATGTTATTTTTTTCACAATTATCTTTATGTAATTTCACAATTATCTTTATGTAACCTCTTGTGGGACTACAAATTATCATTTCTTCACAATTAATCCAGTCTGTTAAATTTGTTATAGAGAAGACAATTAATTATTATATATATATATTTTTTAATTTTCTTAGTTAATGAAATGGTCAAATCAATTGCAACATGTATTATTAAAAAGTGATGTATATATGCGAAATTGAGCCTATATTACATGAATTGAGAGCCTTTAATTTATTTTTTGAGTTTAAATGATGTAGTTTAGCAGAAAACATTGCTGTTAAAGGGGCTGGAAAGGCATGCAAGTGTGTTATTCAGTGAAGAAATAAGAGGTTATGTGAATTTTTTTGGTAGAAGTTCTTGGTGTTCATCATGGATTTTGTTTATTTTTCCAGATAATTATTTTTGACTAATTTTCTTCAAATAGAGAATCTTTTATCTTTATTGTATCTATTTCATTGTAAGAAAACATGTCTAAAATACTAGCCACACGCATGCTTCTCTCTCCTTGTGTTGGATGCTTGATGCATGGTACGTGCGGAAAATATAAAATGGATGATTTTTGACCCGTTTCATCAGTATATTTTATTCACCACGTTGTTTGTCGAATAGTTCTCGTCACATGCATTTGTTGGACGGACATAGTACCGTTAAACGATTAATCGAGAATATATTATTGAGAATAATCAGTCATAATCGAGAATAATTTGCTGATTAGTCAGGAAAATACAGGATGATTTTAGACACCACCAATGACTAATCAGCTCATTAATTAGCCACGGTCATTTTTTACAACATTGATGCACGAATATCAACGAAAAAAACTTTTTCATGTGCGAATCTCAACCAATATCAACAAATGAGATCTGGATTCTGAATCACAGTTTATATTATTCCTCAAGAATAACAACAGATTTATTTTCAACATCATCAGCTGTTCTCTTAAAAAAAATCATCAGATTTATTTACAAACTAACATACTTGCAAAATCACCAAAAGTACTTGCAAAAAAAAAAAAATTGCAATTAAGTCCATCCCAAATCAATCCTACCTATATGTTAGTACTATTCAAGTTTAGAGCAGGTCAATCAAACCTCTCAATTTTAGTTTGCCTATGATCTTAAATTCTTAATTTGTAGCGAACTGTTCTAGAAGGATTATCATAACAGTAATATCATCCAAAGATCCTCGTTTCACCGAAAGATCGACAAGTTCTTTACAAGCAGATTGCGGCGAAATGTCATCTCTGTCGCCTGTGCAAAATGTTCTTGCTATATCTACTGCCTCCTGACTGCTCACCTGAAACAAAACCAGTTCAATCCAATTAATATTTTGCCAATCTAATTATTTTACCAGAAAAATATCTCAATAAACATGTTAATTATGTATCAAATGGTGAAACATACCTTGTCCCATAGGCCGTCAGAAGCGAGAATTAAGAACTCGGATTCAGAATCGATCTTGATAGTACTGGTATGAGGTTCAGATGTAACCCATTGTTTGTAAAACATGTCCCCAATTCCTCTTGACACTGCTAGTGAGCCTTGTAATCGCCATACACCTCTCTGGCAAAGCACAAATGCGCCCTGAAACAAA
Source organism: Carex pumila (assembly GCA_033356055.1). Lineage (NCBI taxonomy): Eukaryota > Viridiplantae > Streptophyta > Magnoliopsida > Poales > Cyperaceae > Carex > Carex pumila. The sequence continues at coordinate 392,300 of JARJHM010000230.1, forward strand.
ATAAAAATCAAACAAGTAAATAAAAAGATATATATATATATATATACATATATAGAGAACGAAAATACATTACGAAATTAAGCGCATGTAAAATGAACTTACAAGTTTCTCAACTCGTTCTCTTTCATCGATCCTAGCCAACTTATGATCAGAGGTAAGAGCCTCTGCTTTGCCGCCTCTACTCAGAACCGCACGACAATCACCGGCATTAGAAATTACAAGATTGCCATTGTCAAACAAGGCTGTCAAACAACATGCTCCTCCTTTGTTGGTGTCTCCTTTTAAGAACTCTTCATCTGTTCTTAGATACCCATTTCTAACAGCTTCTTCTTTCACTTTGAAACTTTCGTCTTCTCTCTTTTCTAATTCATCTACTATAAATTGACCAATATTTCTAGAACAAAATTCAGCTGCTTCGCTGCCTCCATGTCCATCGAATACACCAAAGATTGCTGTTTTGGTTTCTCCATTGAAGTATGGCATGGTAAGATACCTATCTTCCATTCGAAGTTTCTTCCTACCTCTCTTACAACAAATAGCAAAACCTAACCCTTGTTCTACCACTTCTCTCCTCCCATCTGATCTCAATTCAAATTCATTGATTGCCAAATTGTTCTTTCTTGAATTATCTTTCGGTATCTCGATCAATAGAGCTGATTTTTTCCTCTTCGGATTCGGATTGACTTGCTTCGAGCTCAGAGAAGTCGTGACTGTGCCATGGCGACATGGAGGGTTTAGAGATGTACTGTTTTGTGGCGAGGAGAAGGCCACCAGAGACGGCGATGTCGGAATTGCGACGGAGCATGCCATGGAAGAATTGATCACTTCTAAGTCTTCAACTGTTTTCTTTTCCTGATTTGTTTTTTTCTCTGTTTTTTTTTTTTTTGAGTTGTTTTTCTCTTCTGGTCAAAGTGATAAGTTTGGACTTTGGAGGGCTGCTCTTATTTATAGCAAATTCAGATGTGCCGCATTGTTCAGATGTGCCGCCGGATCATCTAAATTTGTATTTACTCTAAGATTTCGACTATGATCCTAATCTACATAATTTTTTTTATTTTTACCTTTTAAAAAAAGGACAAATCAAATGATTACAAAATCTGAATTATTTTTATTTTTACCTTTAAAAAAAAAAAGACAAATCAAATGATTACAAAATCTGATTTTTTTTTAATTTTTAAAACGGTCACAATGTCATATGATGGACATAAATGAGATGTCTGCCACGTGAAATGGCGAAAAATAAATTTATTTAATTTTATTTAGTTTGATCAAATTTTTTTATGACGGATAAAAATTATTCTTCTTTTGCATGCTAATCTTTTTTATATTATAAATTTCCAATAGCTTTGATCAAATTTTGTGTGTCAACATCATTTGATCGACCAACATTTTGGGGTCCACAAACTTTACTGTTGAAGTGGGTTTAATTAGGAGAAAAAAAAAAGAAAACATTTTGTCCTCCATTTTACGTGGTGGACATCTAATTGCTGTTCGCCATTTGTCATTGCGGCTGTATCAAAAATAAAATATTTAAAATTCATAGTTATTTGATTTGTCTTTTTTCCATGAATAGTAAAAATAAAAATTTCGATGTAATTTATATATAAGATTTCAACTATCATCTAAACTTGTAATCTTGTATATTGTTCAGACTATAATTATAAAAAAAAATTATCCTTCTACCTAAAAAAATATTCAGGAACCTTATCAATATATAAATTTTAATTTCAAAGTTACTAAAGAAAATGTTATAAATTAAAGGCTACGAAAATGCCAACTTTTTGCACAATCTAAAATAAATTTGTTATATTATGAAATTAATTTATAATGTAAAGATAAATAACAATTCGATTTAAATATAATAATTCAATCGGAATTAATAAGTTATCATTACTTTGTTTATATTCAGCGAACTAATACATTCTATCTTTTTTCTTTATTTTATGGTAGGTTGTTGGTTCTGAATTTAGAAAGAGATGGTACAAGATAACTTAGAATAAACATGCAGGCACAACTCATAACCAACTCAACACCAGTCAAACTTTGTAATAACTCGTCGAAGAAAATATTACAATTCGTGTTAATACAGCTATATATGGTGATTATGTTTGCTGTTACGTCTAGAATTTTGACTAAAGTTGTGTGACTAGTCAATGCGCGGTCTCATAAATTAATTTATCCATAAATTTATCATGTAATTAAATTGACCACGTAAATTACATCACATAAGTGAATTGATCATGTCATTTCATGGATAGTTCTAGCCACATGTCATTTCAAATCGGCAAAAATTGGACTAATTCCAAAACAATGAAAGCTGATCCAAGCAATTCAAGAGAATTTCTCTCCCCAGAAAATAAAAATAAAAATCAAGAGAATTCATATCACTGTTTGAGTTTGAATCTGGTCCGTTCGATTATATACAAGCACAAATTTTAAAGAGACTGTATTACATGTATGGGTTGGAGTGATTTGGATTCTTATCAGACGGCCAATTCAAACTCTCAGGGGTGGACATATACATTGAATAGGTCAATTGAACTCTATTTTTTTAAATTTTTTTTATATTTATCCATAATTTTTTATATAATTTAGAATAAAATGTCATGGATACTGTTAGGGGTAGTTAAACGGTTCGGATTATTCTGTTATTAATCGAACCAGAAAATTTCTATTTAAATGGATCGGTTTTTCGGTTTAAATGGATTGATTTGGTTGAAATTTTGAATAATTTCGGTTTAAATGGATCAATTCGGTTTAGACTCTCAAAACCGACTAAACCGAACCAACCATCTTTTATTGGTTCGACTAATTTTATTAGTATTATAATGATTTCATTAAACAACATCCAACCGAACCAAACCGAACTTCAATTGTTATGTATGACAATGTATTCTTTTTATTAATAATGGTATTAATAGGTTTACATTGGTTTGAACCGAATAAATCGAAATTTACTTCGGTTTGTTTGGTTAGGTTCTTAATCGGTTGATAGGTTTAATCAGTTCGGTTTGGTTTTATTTTTCAAAATCGAAGAAAATTTTAATTTGATCATTTTACTTAGGTTTGAACCGAACCGACCATTTGAACACACCCACAGATACTGTAAATTAATTTTCATAATCAGCATGAAAATTTTACATGATTAATCATTTGTTCTCTTTTTAAAAAAAAAAATCATCACATATTTACAAACTAACATACTTGCAAGATCACCAAAAGTACTTGCAAAAAAATAATATTACAATTAAGTCCATCCCAATCCTACCTATCTATTACTGTTAGTACTATACAATTTTAGAGCAGGTCAATCAAACCTCTCAATTTTAGTTTGCCTATGATCTTAATTTGTAGCAAACTGTTCTAGAAGGAATCATAACAGTAATATCATCCAAAGATCCTCGTTTCACTGAAAGATCAACGAGTTCTTTACAAGCAGATTGCGGTGAAATGTCACTTTTTTCGCCTGTGCGGAAGTACTTTTAATTATAAAACTACACATTTTTTGTAAATGAACTTTTATATGCAAGATACTTAGTTATATGTATAAATATAACCTAGCTTGTTAACTATTAAAAAGAAAATACATATAGTAGGTGCAACTATCTAATGATGCGATTAATCTATTATGCCTAGGGGTGTCAATGGTACCTTTTTAGCCGTTTACCCGACCCGTATCGTATTCGATAAAGCGGGTATGTGTAAGATTTTTTTTTCGTTAGCTTATTGGGTATGGGTAGGGGTAAGAATTTTTTTTCGTTAAATAAATGGGTAAGGGTATGGGTAATGACTATTTCGTACCCATTACCCTATAGGGTAATTATAAAATTCAAATATATATTCAATTCAATTTTCAACCCACTTAAATGTATACTCAATTCAATTTTGAACCCACTTAAATGTATATTCGTGTTTTTGAATTTTTATTCTTTATAAAAAATAATTTGGTTGGAATTGATTGCACATTTATTTTATTTTTTATTAGAAATGCAATTATATATGTGTTAAAATGAATGAGTTTTTGATGTTTAATTTGTAAAATATAATAAAACTAATTATTATACTAGTATTATCCGTTATTCACCCGCTACCGTTTTGTTACCCGATAATATTAACAGGTAAGGGTAGGGTAGGATAAGATCAATTTTTAATGGATATGGGTAGGGGATGGATAACATCAATTTTAATGGGTATGGATATGAAAATGTCTCCATCCGACCCGTACCGTACCCATTGACACCCCTAATTATGCCAACATGCAAAGGCTTTCCAAAAATAAACACAAGGAGATTATTATATTCATATCCAAATCGGAGTCTAATATCTGAATACTGGGTGTAGAAACATATATAATAATAAGAAAATAAATTTACCCTATGCCATGCCAATCGGATCAGAGATCGGCCCATAAGATATATGTTATCCAAGTACACCGATTAGAAAGTCCAATGATACACGTTGTCTAGTAACATCGAGTATTGAGCCTCTTTGTGTACTACAAATGCAAATGGACATATCTCAATCCCGTTTGTCTTTCTTCTAAATGATTTTTCAACTAAACATATAAAATAGGAGAAATCATACAAGCATGAATTAAAAATGTGTTAATATCATTCCTCATGAGAAAGAAAGAACTCTATCGTCCGGTCAGACTAAATGAAAAATAGTAAAAACATGAGACATGCAGTCTCGTATCACAAATTAGAGACACGCAGTCTCGTATCATAAAGGACACACAGTCCAGTACCACAGACAAGAGACCCGCAGTCTTATTTTAAAAATTTGTTCTAGGCATGTAGCTCCTAATGTAGAGAGGGAACAACCCCCGAATCTTTTTGTACACCGAACTCGAGTCTGAAACCGGTGCATGTAAAAGTAAAATGAAACGAAAAAGATATATAGTTTCCAAATTAATACATATAATAGTTTCTAGATGACCTCCTGAGAGATCAAGTGACCACTCAGCTTAGTACTTGCAAGATCACCAAAAGTATTTGCAAAAAATAAAAATTAGAATTAAATCCATCCCAACCCTACCCATCTGTTAGTATACATGTTTAGAGCAGGTCAATCAAACCTCTCAATTTTAGTTTTCCTATGATCTTAATTAATTTGTAGCAAACTGTTGTAGAAGGATTATCATAACAGTAATATCATCCAAAGAGCCTCGTTTCGCCGAATGATCGGCTAGTTCTTTACAAGCAGATTGCGGCGAAATGTCGCTTTCTTTGCCCGTGCAAAATGTTCTTGCCATATCTACTGCCTCCTGACTGCTCACCTGAAAATAAAACCAGTTCAATCCAATTAATATTTTGCCATGCAATCTAATTATTTTACCAGAAAAAGATCTCAATAAACATGTTATGTATCGAATGGTGAAACATACCTTGTCCCATAGGCCGTCAGAAGCGAGAATTAAGAACTCAGATTCAGAATCGATCTTGATAGTACTGGTATCAGGTTCAGGTGTAACCCATTGTTTGTAAAACATATCCCCAATTCCTCTTGACACTGCTAGTGAACCTTGTAATCGCCATATACCTCTTTGGCAATGCACAAATCCTCCCTGTAACAAAATAAAAATCAAACAAGTACATAAAAAAATATAGAAAAAATAAAAATACATGATGAATTAAGCACGTGTAATATGAACTTACAAGTTTCTCAACTCGTTCTCTTTCATCGAGCCTAGACAGCTTATGATCAGAGGTAAGAGCCTCCACTTTGCCGCCTCTACTCAGAACCGCACGGCAATCACCGGCATTAGAAATTACAAGATTGCCATTGTCAAACAAGGCTGTCAAACAACATGCTCCTCCTTTGTTGGTGTCTCCTTTTAAGAACTCTTCATCTGTTCTTAGATACCCATTTCTAATAGCTTCTTCTTTCGCTTCAGAACTTTCGCCATCTCTCTTTACTAATTCATCTACTATAAATTGACCAATATTTTTAGAACAAAATTCAGCTGCTTCGCTACCTCCATGGCCATCGAATACACCAAAGAGTGCTGTTTTGGTTTCTTCATTGAAGTATGGCATGGTAAGATACCTATCTTCCATTCGAAGCTTCTTCCTTCCTCTCTTACAACAAACAGCAAAACCGAACCCTTGTTCTACCACCTCTCTCCTCCCATCTGATCTCAACTCTAATTCATTTATTGCCAAATTATTCTTTCTTGAATTATCTTTTGGTATCTCGATCAATAGGGATGATCTTTTCCTCTTCGGATGGACTTGCTTCAAGTTCAGAGAAGTCGAGTTGCCATGGTGACATGGAGGGTTTAGAGATGTGTTTTGAGGCGAGGAGAAGGCCATCAGAGACGGCAATGTCGGAATCGCGACGGAGCATACCATGGAAGAATTTATCACTTCTAAGTCTTCAACTGTTTACTTTTCATGGTTTTTTTTTTTCTTTTCTGGTCTAAGTGCTTAGTTTGGATGGCGGCTCATATTTATAGGAAGTGTGCTTCATTGTTCAGATGTGCCGCCGGATCAGCTAAGCTTGTATTTACTCTAAGATTTTGACTATGATCCTAATTTACATAAATTTTTATTTTTACCATTAAAAAAAAAAGACAAACCAAATGATTAAGAAATCTGAATTTTTATATTTCTAACACTGCTGCAACATCAAATGGCGGACATAAATGAGACATCTGTCATGTTAAATAGTGAACAACAACTTTATTTAGTTTTATTTAGTTTGATCAATTTTTTTTATGATGGAAAAAAATCATTCTTCTTTTGCATATTAATATTTTTTTATTATAAATTTCAATTAGCTTTGATCAAATTTTTTGGGGGTCCACAAATTTTATTGTTCCAGCGAGTTTAATTAGGAAAAGAAAAGCATTTTGTCTGTCATTTAATGTGGTGGATACCTAATTGATGTTAGCCATCTGTCATTGTGGCTGTGTTAAAAATAAAATATTTTAAATTTATTGTTATTTGGTTTGTCTTTTTTCCATAAATAGTAAAAATAAAAATTTCAGCGTAATTTATTTATAAGATTTTCACTATCATCTAAACTTGTAATCTTGTATATTGTTCATACTATAATTATAAAAGAAAATTATCCGTCTACCAAACTAAAAAATATTCAGGAATCTTATCAATATATAAATTTTAATTTCGAAGTTACTAAAGAAAATGTTATATATTAAAGGCTACGAAAATGCCAACTTTTTGTACAATCTAAAATAAATTTGTTATATTATGAATTTTTTTTCACAATGCATCCAGTAAACTGTGTAAAGATAAATAACAATTCGATTTAAATATTATAATTCAATCGAAATTAATAAGTTATCTTTGCTTATATTCAGCCAAATAATATTTTATATCTTTCTTCTTTATTTTGTGCCAAGTTGTTGGTCCTGAATTTAAAAAAGAAATGGTACAAGATACCTAAAAATAAACACGCAGGCACAACTCATAACCAACCCAACACCAGTCAAACTTTGTAATAACTCGCCGAAGAAAAGATTACAATTCGTGTTAATACAGCTATATATGGTGATTGTGTTTGCTGCTGCATCTAGAATTTTGACTGAAGGTGTGTGACTAGTCAATGCATGGTCTCATAAATAAATTCATCCATGAATTGATCATGCATGTAATTAAAATGACCACGTAATTAAATTAAATTGTAGCACAAGCAGTTTGTAGGAAAAGATAAAATGAATTGACCTAAGAGACTTGAGACTGAATCAACCAAATTGAAGAGAAGCCTGTACTGTTCGTACCTGGCAACTCTTTCCTAGCTACCTTGTGTTTTTGAACAGGAATCTTAGTTTTAGAAGCTTCTTTCTCTAAAAGCAAAATAGAAGAGTTGGTCGCGCGGATGCTCATGGAAAGGATCTTCTGCATGTTTTGGTGTTTCCCACCACCAGTTATATATATATATAGAGACTAATGTGCATTCGTATGCATATGGTCCGATATGCATACGGTCTAAATTTGAAATTTTAAAATTCAAAACGTCGATCCGAACCGTTCACCTTGCTCTCCATATTAATATGTGCTTGGAGACCAAATTTTACATTTTTTTTGAATTCTTTTACTATTTATTAAGTTACATTGAAAATTGTTAATCCAACGGTGGCTTAGCAAAACAGTAAAATCAGCAGCCACCATTGGATCAACAATTTTCAAAGTGGCTTAATAAATAGTGAAAAAATTCAGAAAAATGTAAAATTTGATCTCCAAGTACATATTAATATGGAGAACAAGATGAACGGTTTAGATCGACGTTTTGGATTTTGAAATTTTAAATTTGGACCATATGCATATCGAGCCATATGCATACGAATGCACATTAGTCACTCGCTCTCTCTCTCTCTCTCTCTCTCTCTATATATATATATAGAGAGAGAGAGAGATGGGCTATTGTACTTCGCGAAGTAAAGCCAACGTTTTACTTCACGCCATATCTTAATTTCCAAAGTTCAAAACGTCGATCCGGACCATTGGATATGGTCTCCATATTGAAATGTGCTTGGAAACCAAATTTTATATTTTTTAGAATTTTTTTACTATTTATTAAGCCACTTTGAAAGTCGCCAATCTGATGGTCCAGAAATTTTTACTGTTTTTTACTGTTCACCCGAATTTTCAGATTTTTAAAGTGCCTTAATAAATAGTAAAAAAATTCCAAAAAATATAAAATTTGGTTTCCAAGCACATTTCAATATGGAGACCATATCCAACGGTTCAGATCGACGTTTTGAACTTTGAAAATGAAGATATGACGCGAAGTAAAACGTTGGTTTTACTTCGCGAAGTACAATAGCCCATCTCTCTCTCTCTCTCTATATATATATATCTTCCAAATAGAAAAATTGTCAATTTTGTAGAACAGGATGTTCCTGAGTTCACCAAGTTTATATTTTTGTGAATTCAATTTTAAAATCTATCTAATTGATTTCAAATGACTAATCTGAAATGTTGAAATTAGTCTACCTTACGAGTGATGCGTCTACATATATATTTTAAAATTTTTTGAATTAATTTTGTATAGAGTCAAGTGGTAAAAAAATGTTTAAAAAATGAATGCATTAAAATTAATTTATAAATCTTCTAATTTAGACTGCTTTACTTTATACTAAATTAATTTGAAAGTTTAAATTTTTTGCATGTACACGCATCACCCGTAAGGTAGAAGGAATTCAACACAATTCGGATTCATCATTTAAAGTCAATCTAACTTGTGTAATTTTTTTCAATGTTATTTTTACTTCTATTATTTTTTTAAATTCTCTTTTGCAACCTCCTGTAGTACTATAAATTATCATTTCTTCACAACACAATCTATTAAATTTGTTATAGAAAAAAAAAATCGTAATATTTAATTTTTTTTTAATGTCCTTAGTTAATTGAATGATCAAAATCAATTGCAATATTTTTTACTAAAAAGTGATGTATTTATGCAAAATCGAGTCTCTATTACATAAATTGAGAACCTTTAATTTTTTTTTTTTTTATACTATGTAGTTTAGCAGAAAACATTGTTGTTAAAGGGGCTGGAAAGGCATGCAAGGGTGCTATTCAGAGAAGAAATAAGAGATTAATTATGTGAATTTTTATTTCAGCAAATATTAAATTCTGGACAGTGAATTTTGTAAGTACACGTTCTTGGTGTTCATCATGGATTTTGTTAATTTTTCCAGATAATTATTTTTTATTAATTTTTCTTCAATAGAGAATCTTTTACCTTGATTATATCTATTTCATCGTAAAAAAAAAGTCTAAAATACTTGTCACGGGCACGTGTTTCTCTCTCCTCGTGCTGGATTCTCGATGGATGGTACGTGTGAAAAATATAAAAAAAATATAAAATGGATGATTTCTAACCCGTTTCGTCAGTATATTTTAATTCAGCATGTTGTTCGTTAGATAATTCTCACCACATACAAATATTCTAAACCCTAAATCCTAAATGCTACTTCTGAATTATAGATTGGAATTGGAGAGCAACAAGACAATTAAATGGCGATTTTTCTCCCAATTTAGACCGATTCTTTGTATTTTAACCATTCATTTTTTATTGTAACTTTTTTCCTTTGAAAGTTAACGTGATGTTGATGGCTTGACAGGTACAGAGAGAGAGAAGAGCATCGTTTTCTTTCTTCTTTCTTTTTCTTCTTCCTTTTTAGTTTGATGTTAACGTGAAAAAAATGTTCAATAAATAAATGCATTAAAATTAATTTACTAACCTTCTAATTTTAACCGATTAACTTTATATTAAATTAATTTGAATATTTAAAAATTTTACATGTAAATACATTAAATGATAGACAGGTTTCTTTTTAAACTTAAATTTACCAAGAAATGTTTATTTTTGGTAAACATTTACCAAGAAATGATAGACAGGTTTCTTTATTCTATCTATCATTAAACTTAAATTTATCAAGAAACTTGGTGAACTTAAGAACACCCTAGTTCTACTCTATCTATCTATCTATATATATATATATAGTCATAATTTTTAAAGTAAAAAAATTCACAATATTAATTGACAATATTTGTATTTGGAATATATATATACCTAGGTGGTGGTTGGAAACACCAAAACATGCACAAGATCCTTTCCATGAGACCAGCTCACTCTTTTCTTCTCGTCTTGCTTTTTGAGAAAGAAGCTTCTAAAACTAAGATTCCTGTTCAAAAACACAAGGTAGCTAGCTAGTAAAGCAGGAGGCTAATCCAGTTGCCAGGTACGAACTGTACAGGCTTATCTTTGGTTGATTCAGTCTCAAGTCTCTTAACCAATTCAATTCGTCTTATCTATTCCTACAAATTGCTCTTGCTGTAATTTACGTGGTCAATTGAATTACATCATCAATTCAATTCATGGATAATTTTATTTATGAGACCGCGCATTGACTAGTCACACAGCTTCAGTCAAAATTCTAGACACACAGCAAACACAATCAGCATATATAGCTGGATTAACGCGAATTGTAATCTTTTCTTCGGCGAGTTATTACGAAGTTCGACTGGTGTTCGGTCGGTTATGAGTTGTGCCTGCATGTTTATTTTTGGTTAGCTTGTACGTACCATTTCTTTTTAAATTAAGAATCAACAACTTGTCAAAGAATAAAGAAAAAAGATATAAAATAGTATGACTAGTATAACATCAGTGTCATCTAATCCTATATAATATAAACTTCAAAATTTATTGAATCAGCTTTAAACAGTGAATTCAAACCATTCAAACTGATCTACTTCATTAGTTATGAATTTACATGCAAATTTTAAAATTTTTGAATTATTTAGTATCAAGTCAAGCAATTAAATGAGTGAGTTTTTAAATTAATTTTAATACATTTATTTTTCAATAATATAACAAATTTATTAAATTGTTATTTATCTTTACACTATTTATAGATACATTGTGAAATTAATTCGATAAGATAACAAATTTATTTTAGATTGTACAACAATAAAATTGGTCAGTACATTTTATTCTCGATTTAATTATGTCAGATATATAATTCTCGCCACATGCATTTCGTCAGTATATTTTATTGTTTGTAAAAAAAAAAAAAAATTACAATTAAATCCATCCCAAATCAATCCTACCCTATCTGTTAGTACTATACAAGTTTAGAGCAGGTCAATCAAACCTCTTCAATTTTAGTTTGCCTATGATCTTAATTTGTAGCAAACTGTTGTAGAAGGATTATCATAACAGTAATATCATCCAAAGATCCTCCTTTCACCGAAAGATCGGGCGAGTTCTTTACAAGCAGATTGCTAACGAAATGTCGCTTTTTTCACTCCGTGCAAAAAGTTTGTGCTTATCTACTGCCTCCTGACTGCTCACGCTGAAACAAAAACCAGTTCAATCCAAATTAATATTTTGCCAATCTAATTATTTTACCAGAAAAAGATCTCAATAAAAATGTTATGTATCGAATGGTGAAACATACCTTGTCCCATAGGCCGTCAGAAGGCGAGAATTAAGAACTTGGATTCAGAATCGATCTTGATAGTACTGGTATCAGGTTCAGGTGTAACCCATTGTTTGTAAAACATATCCCCAATTCCTCTTGACACTGCTAGTGAGCCTTGTAAACGCCATATACCTCTCTGGCAATGCACAAATCCACCCTGTAACAAAATAAAAATCAAACAAGTAAATAAAAAAAATATATAGAGAGAAGGAAAATACATTACGAAATTAAGCGCATGTAAAATGGACTTACAAGTTTCTCAACTCGTTCTCTTTCATCGATCCTTGCCAACTTATGATCAGAGGTAGGAGCCTCTGCTTTGCCGCCTCTACTCAGAACCACACGGCAATCACCGGCATTAGATATTACAAGATTGCCATTGTCAAACAAGGCTGTCAAACAACATGCTCCTCCTTTGTTGGTGTCTCCTTTTAGGAACTCTTCATCTGTTCTTAGATACCCATTTCTAACAGCTTCTTCTTTTCGCTTCAGAACTTTCCGCCGTCTCTCTTTTCTAATTCATCTACTATAAATTGACCAATATTTTTAGAACTAAATTCAGCTACTTCGCTGCCTCCATGTCCATCAAATACACCAAAGAGTGCTGTTTTGGTTTCTCCATTGAAGTATGGTATGGTAAGATACCTATCCTCCATTTGAAGCTTCTTCCTTCCTCTCTTACAACAAACAGCAAAACCTATCCCTTGTTCTACCACCTCTCTCCTCCCATCCGATCTCATCTCTAATTCATTGATCGAGAAATTGTTCTTTCTTGAATTATCTTTAGGTATGTCAATCAATAGAGCTGATCTTTTCCTCTTGGGATTCGGATTGACTTGCTTCAAGCTCAGAGAAGTCGTGACTGTGCCATGGCGACATGGAGGGCTTAGAGATGTACTATTTTGAGGCGTGGAGAAGGCCACCGGAGACGGTGATGTCGGAATTGCGACGGAGCATGCCATGGAAGAATTGATCACTTCTAAGCCTTCAACTGTTTACTTTTCCTGATTTATTTTTTTCTCTGTTTTTTTTTGTTTTTTGTTTTTTTTGAGTTGTTTTTCTCTTCTGGTCAAAGTGCCAAGTTTGGATGGCGGCACATATTTATAGGAAGTCTGCTTCATTGTGCAGATGTGCCGCCGGATCATCTAAACTTAATTGTCACTACTTTTCTTATATTCAGTCAAATCATCTTTTATAAATTTCTTCTTTATGTTATAGCCAGTCCATAACTGATTCTGAATTTAAAAAGAAATGGTACAAGATAACTAAAAATAAACACGCAGTTACAACTCATAATCAACCCAACACTGGTCAAACTTTGGAATAACTCGCCGAAGAAAATAGTACAATTCGCGTTAATACAGCTGACATATGGTGATTGTGTTTGCTGCTGCATCTAGAATTTTGACTGAAGTTGTGTGACTAGTCAATGCGTGGTCTCATAAATTAATTTATCCATGAATTGATCATGTAATTAAATTGACCACGTAAATTACAGCACGTAATTAAATTGGTCGTGTCATTTCATGGATAGTTCTCGCCACATAAATTGGAATTACACAGGTCGGCAAAAATTGGAGTAATTCCAAAACAATGAAAGCTGACCCGATTAATTCAAGAGAATACTCTCTCAAGAAAAAAAAAAATCTAGAGAATTCTTTTCTTTGAAAAGATTGGTAGAGGCTACCAAAGTTACAACCAACTTACATTGAACCTTATCTAACCAATACCCTTCTTATTTCCTGCCCCATTACATCCACATCTGAAATTCCTCCAGCACTAGCCTTGCCACTACTGATGTCGGCTTTTCATTGCCTCTAAAGACCTTTTCATTACTCTGTTTCCAGAAATGCCACGAAACACACATAAACAAAGTGACCCATTTCCTGCTTGACATCGACCCCTCCTACCTAATTCTGTCCCATGATTTATCCCAAGTTTGTTGCACTGAGCCCCCTCTTGTCATTATTCTTAATTATCACTATTTGAGTTTAAATCTGATACGTTCGATTATATATAAACACACATTTTAAAGAGACTGTATTATATGTATGGGTGGAAGTGATTGGAATTCTTATCAGATGGCCATATTCAAACTCAGGGGTGGACATATATATACATTGCTAGGGTCAATTGAACTCTATTTTTTTTAATTTTTTTTATATTTGTGTATAATTTTTTATATAATTTAGAATAAAATGTCAAGGATACGGTTAGGGGTGTTCAAACGGTTCGGTTTGTTCGATTTTTAACTAAATCGAAAAATTTCGGTTTAAATATATGGATTGGTTTTTGGGTCTAAATGGATTGGTTCTGTTAAAATTTTGAATAATTTCGGTTTAAATGGATCGGTTCAGTTTAGACTTTTCAAAACTTGCTAAACCGAATCAACCGGTTTTATTGGTTCGACTTAGGGCTGCTAACGAGTTGAGTTAGCTCGAGTTATGGACAACTCAAATTCAACTCGGAAGATAGTGAGTCAAGTTGAGAATATTGAGCCGAGCTGGCTCGCTAACTAAAGTAATTCGAGTTGGCTCGTGACTCGTGAGTCAACTCGTTTAAGGTGTTGAAATGTTGAATATTTGAACTAATGATTGTTGTTATGTAATAGTATGAGAATAAATATTGAATTAACAAATAATCCACAACAAAATGATCAAATGAAATAAGTTAGGTCAACATGGGTCAGTCACATCTAGTCTAGAAAATAAAATGGGCCGAAAATTACAAAAGAAATCATTAATCAAACGAGTCACAAGTTGTAACAAGCGAGTTGAGTCCAACTCGAACTCAACTCGTTTAACTCATGAGTTACTCCACTCGAGTCAGATTAACTCGAATTTTAAATAAACAAGTTGTTAGCGAGTTCCTTACTGAGCTGAGTTCGAGTGACTCACGAGTCACGAACTTCTTATAAAGCCCTAGTTCGACTAATTTTATTGGTATTATAATGATTCCAGTAAACAACATCCGACCGGACCAAACATAACTTCAATTGTTATGTATGACAATGTACTCTTTTTATTAAAATGATATCAATAGATTTGATTAATCAGTATATTTGATTTAGCATATTTGAGAATAATCGGATAGTTCGACTAATCAGTATATTTGATTCAGCACGTTGTTCGGATAGTTCTTGCCACATGTAATTGAGAATAATCGGTCATAATCAGAAATAATCTGCTGATTAGTCAAGAAAATATGCGACGGTTTAATCACCGCCAACGACTAATTGACCGGTTAATCAGTCTAACCAGTTGCTTTTTACAACACTGATGCACAAACATCAATGAAAAAAACCTTTGTATATGCGAATCTTAATCAATATCAACGGATGAGATCTGAATCACAGTTCAATATTATTCCTAAAAGAATTAACAACAGATTTATTTCCAACATCATTAGCAGTTCTCTTTAAAAAAGAGAGCAATCATCAACTGTTTACAAACTAACATACTTGCAAGATCACCAAAAGTACTTGCAAAAAAAAAAAAATATTACAATTAAATCCATCCCAATCCTACCTATCTGTTAGTACTATACATGTTTAGAGCAGGTCAATCAAACCTCTCCATTTTAGTTTGACTATGATCTTAATTTGTAGCAAACTGTTGTAGAAGGATTATCATAACAGTAATATCATCCAAAGAACCTCGTTTCACCGAAAGATCGGCGAGTTCTTTACAAGCAGATTGCAGCGAAATGTCACTTTTTTCTCCCGTGCATGATGTTCTTGCCATATCTACTGCCTCCTGATTGCTCACCTGAAACAATACCAGTTCAATCCAATTAATATTTCGCCATGCAATCTAAATATTTTACCAGAAAAAGATCTCAATAAACATGTTATGTATCAAATAGTGAAATATACCTTATCCCATAGGCCGTCAGAAGCGAGAATTAAGAACTCGGATTCAGAATCGATCTTGATAGTACTGGCATCGGGTTCTGGTGTAACCCATTGTTTGTAAAACAAATCCCCAATTCCTCTTGACACTGCTAGTGAGCCTTGTAAACGCCATATACCTCTCTGGCAATGCACAAATCCTCCCTGAAACAAAATAAAAATCAAACAAGTAAATAAAAAAATATAGAGAATAAAAATACATAATGAATTCAGCATATGAAAAAATAAACTTACAAGTTTCTCAACTCGTTCTCTTTCATCGATCCTAGCCAACTTATGATCAGAGGTAAGAGCCTCTGCTTTGCCGCCTCTACTCAGAACTGCACGGCAATCACCGGCATTAGAAATTACAAGATTGCCATTGTCAAACAAGGCTGTCAAACAACATGCTCCTCCTTTGTTGGTGTCTCCTTTTAAGAACTCTTCATCTGTTCTTAGATACCCATTTCTAACAGCTTCTTCTTTCGCTTCGAAACTTTCGTCTTCTCTCTTTTCTAATTCATCTACTATAAATTGACCAATATTTTTAGAACAAAATTCAGCTGCTTCGCTGCCTCCATGTCCATCGAATACACCAAAGATTGCTGTTTTGGTTTCTCCATTGAAGTATGGCATGGTAAGATACCTATCTTCCATTCGAAGTTTCTTCCTACCTCTCTTACAACAAATAGCAAAACCTAACCCTTGTTCTACCACTTCTCTCCTCCCATCTGATCTCAATTCAAATTCATTGATTGCCAAATTGTTCGTTCTTGAATTATCTTTCGGTATCTCGATCAATAGAGCTGATTTTTTCCTCTTCGGATTCGGATTGACTTGCTTCGAGCTCAGAGAAGTCGTGACTGTGCCATGGCGACATGGAGGGTTTAGAGATGTGTTGTTTTGTGGCGAGGAGAAGGCCACCAGAGACGGCGATGTCGGAATTGCGACGGAGCATGCCATGGAAGAATTGATCACTTCTAAGTCTTCAACTGTTTTCTTTTCCTGATTTGTTTTTTTCTCTGTTTTTTTTTTTTTTTTTTGAGTTGTTTTTCTCTTCTGGTCAAAGTGATAAGTTTGGACTTTGGAGGGCTGCTCTTATTTATAGCAAATTCAGATGTGCCGCATTGTTCAGATGTGCCGCCGGATCATCTAAATTTGTAATTACTCTAAGATTTCGACTATGATCCTAATCTACATAATTTTTTTTATTTTTACCTTTTAAAAAAAAGACAAATCAAATGATTACAAAATCTGAATTATTTTTATTTTTACCTTTTAAAAAAAAAGACAAATCAAATGATTACAAAATCTGAATTTTTTTTAATTTTTAAAACGGTCACAATGTCATATGATGGACATAAATGAGATGTCTGCCACGTGAAATGGCGAAAAATAAATTTATTTAATTTTATTTAGTTTGATCAAATTTTTTTATGACAGATAAAAATTATTCTTCTTTTGCATGCTAATCTTTTTTATATTATAAATTTCCAATAGCTTTGATCAAATTTTTTGTGTCAACATCATTTGATCGACCAACATTTTGGGGTCCACAAACTTTACTGTTGAAGTGGGTTTAATTAGGAGAAAAAAAAAGAAAATATTTTGTCCTCCATTTTACGTGGTGGACATCTAATTGCTGTTCGTCATTTGTCATTGCGACTGTATCAAAAATAAAATATTTAAAATTCATAGTTATTTGATTTGTCTTTTTTCCATGAATAGTAAAAATAAAAATTTCCATGTAATTTATATATAAGATTTCAACTATCATCTAAACTTGTAATCTTGTATATTGTTCAGACTATAATTATAAAAAAAAATTATCCTTCTACCTAAAAAAATATTCAGGGACCTTATCAATATATAAATTTTAATTTTAAAGTTACTAAAGAAAATGTTATAAATTAAAGGCTACGAAAATGCCAATTTTTTGCACAATCTAAAATAAATTTGTTATATTATGAAATTAATTTATAATGTAAAGATAAATAACAATTCGATTTAAATATAATAATTCAATCGGAATTAATAAGTTATCATTACTTTGTTTATATTCAGCGAACTAATACATTCTATCTTTTTTCTTTATTTTATGGTAGGTTGTTGGTTCTGAATTTAGAAAGAGATGGTACAAGATAACTTAGAATAAACATGCAGGCACAACTCATAACCAACTCAACACCAGTCAAACTTTGTAATAACTCGTCGAAGAAAATATTACAATTCGTGTTAATACAGCTATATATGGTGATTATGTTTGCTGTTACGTCTAGAATTTTGACTAAAGTTGTGTGACTAGTCAATGCGCGGTCTCATAAATTAATTTATCCATAAATTTATCATGTAATTAAATTGACCACGTAAATTACATCACATAAGTGAATTGATCATGTCATTTCATGGATAGTTCTAGCCACATGTCATTTCAAATCGGCAAAAATTGGACTAATTCCAAAACAATGAAAGCTGATCCAAGCAATTCAAGAGAATTTCTCTCCCCAGAAAATAAAAATAAAAATCAAGAGAATTCATATCACTGTTTGAGTTTGAATCTGGTCCGTTCGATTATATACAAGCACAAATTTTAAAGAGACTGTATTACATGTATGGGTTGGAGTGATTTGGATTCTTATCAGACGGCCAATTCAAACTCTCAGGGGTGGACATATACATTGAATAGGTCAATTGAACTCTATTTTTTTAAATTTTTTTTATATTTATCCATAATTTTTTATATAATTTAGAATAAAATGTCATGGATACTGTTAGGGGTAGTTAAACGGTTCGGATTGTTCTGTTATTAATCGAACCAGAAAATTTCTATTTAAATGGATCGGTTTTTCGGTTTAAATGGATTGATTTGGTTGAAATTTTGAATAATTTTGGTTTAAATGGATTGATTTGGTTGAAATTTTGAATAATTTTGGTTTAAATGGATCAATTCGGTTTAGACTCTCAAAACCGACTAAACCGAACCGACTAGCTTTTATTGGTTCGACTAATTTTATTAGTATTATAACGATTTCATTAAACAACATCCAACCGAACCAAACCGAACTTCAATTGTTATGTATGACAATGTATTCTTTTTATTAATAATGGTATCAATATGTTTACATTGGTTTGAACCGAATAAATTGAAATTTACTTCGGTTTGTTTGGTTAGGTTCTTAATCGGTTGATAGGTTTAATCAGTTCGGTTCGGTTTTATTTTTCAAAATCGAAGAAAATTTTAATTTGATCATTTTACTTAGGTTTGAACCGAACCGACCATTTGAACACACCCATAGATACTGTAAATTAATTTTCATAATCAGCATGAAAATTTTACATGATTAATCATTTGTTCTCTTTTAAAAAAAAAAATCATCACCTATTTACAAACTAACATACTGGCAAGATCACCAAAAGTACTTGCAAAAAAATAATATTACAATTAAGTCCATCCCAATCCTACCTATCTATTACTGTTAGTACTATACAATTTTAGAGCAGGTCAATCAAAA
Source organism: Carex pumila (assembly GCA_033356055.1). Classification (NCBI taxonomy): domain Eukaryota; kingdom Viridiplantae; phylum Streptophyta; class Magnoliopsida; order Poales; family Cyperaceae; genus Carex; species Carex pumila. Next base: position 411,657 of record JARJHM010000230.1, read on the forward strand.
CTCTCAATTTTAGTTTGCCTATGATCTTAATTTGAAGCAAACTGTTCTAGAAGGAATCATAACAGTAATATCATCCAAAGATCCTCGTTTCACTGAAAGATCAGCGAGTTCTTTACAAGCAGATTGCGGTGAAATGTCGCTTTTTTCGCCTGTGCGGAAGTACTTTTAATTATAAAACTACACATTTTTTGTAAATGAACTTTTATATGCAAGATACTTAGTTATATGTATAAATATAACCTAGCTTGTTAACTATTAAAAAGAAAATACATATAGTAGGTGCAACTATCTAATGATGCGATTAATCTATTATGCCTAGGGGTGTCAATGGTACCTTTTTAGCCGTTTACCCGACCCGTATCGTATTCGATAAAGCGGGTATGTGTAAGATTTTTTTTTCGTTAGCTTATTGGGTATGGGTAGGGGTAAGAATTTTTTTTCGTTAAATAAATGGGTAAGGGTATGGGTAATGACTATTTCGTACCCATTACCCTATAGGGTAATTATAAAATTCAAATATATATTCAATTCAATTTTCAACCCACTTAAATGTATACTCAATTCAATTTTGAACCCACTTAAATGTATATTCGTGTTTTTGAATTTTTATTCTTTATAAAAAATAATTTAGTTGGAATTGATTGCACATTTATTTTATTTTTTATTAGAAATGCAATTATATATGTGTTAAAATGAATGAGTTTTTGATGTTTAATTTGTAAAATATAATAAAACTAATTATTATACTAGTATTATCCGTTATTCACCCGCTACCGTTTTGTTACCCGATAATATTAACAGGTAAGGGTAGGGTAGGATAAGACCAATTTTTAATGGGTATGGGTAGGGGATGGATAAGATCAATTTTAATGGGTATGGATATGAAAATGTCTCCATCCGACCCGTACCGTACCCATTGACACCCCTAATTATGCCAACATGCAAAGGCTTTCCAAAAATAAACACAAGGAGATTATTATATTCATATCCAAATCGGAGTCTAATATCTGAATACTGGGTGTAGAAACATATATAATAATAAGAAAATAAATTTACCCTATGCCATGCCAATCGGATCAGAGATCGGCCCATAAGATATATGTTATCCAAGTACACCGATTAGAAAGTCCAATGATACACGTTGTCTAGTAACATCGAGTATTGAGCCTCTTTGTGTACTACAAATGCAAATGGACATATCTCAATCCCGTTTGTCTTTCTTCTAAATGATTCTTCAACTAAACATATAAAATAGAAGAAATCATACAAGCATGAATTAAAAATGTGTTAATATCATTCCTCATGAGAAAGAGAGAACTCTATCGTCCGGTCAGACTAAATGAAAAATAGTAAAACATGAGACATGCAGTCTCGTATCACAAATTAGAGACACGCAGTCTCGTATCATAAAGGACACACAGTCCAATACCATAGACAAGAGACCCGCAGTCTTATTTTAAAAATTCGTTCTAGGCATGTAGCTCCTAATGTAGAGAGGGAACAACCCCCGAATCTTTTTGTACACCGAACTCGAGTCTGAAACCGGTGCACGTAAAAGTAAAATGAAACGAAAAAGATATATAGTTTCCAAATTAATACATATAATAGTAGTTTCTAGATGACCTCCTGAGAGATCAAGTGACCACTCAGCTTAGTACTTGCAAGATCACCAAAAGTATTTGCAAAAAATAAAAATTAGAATTAAATCCATCCCAACCCTACCCATCTGTTAGTATACATGTTTAGAGCAGGTCAATCAAACCTCTCAATTTTAGTTTTCCTATGATCTTAATTAATTTGTAGCAAACTGTTGTAGAAGGATTATCATAACAGTAATATCATCCAAAGAGCCTCGTTTCGCCGAATGATCGGCTAGTTCTTTACAAGCAGATTGCGGCGAAATGTCGCTTTCTTTGCCCGTGCAAAATGTTCTTGCCATATCTACTGCCTCCTGACTGCTCACCTGAAAATAAAACCAGTTCAATCCAATTAATATTTTGCCATGCAATCTAATTATTTTACCAGAAAAAGATCTCAATAAACATGTTATGTATCGAATGGTGAAACATACCTTGTCCCATAGGCCGTCAGAAGCGAGAATTAAGAACTCAGATTCAGAATCGATCTTGATAGTACTGGTATCAGGTTCAGGTGTAACCCATTGTTTGTAAAACATATCCCCAATTCCTCTTGACACTGCTAGTGAACCTTGTAATCGCCATATACCTCTTTGGCAATGCACAAATGCGCCCTGAAACAAAATAAAAATCAAACAAGTAAATAAAAAGATATATATATATATATATATATATATATATATAGAGAGAGAGAGAGAGAGAGAGAGAGAGAACGAAAATACATGATGAATTAAGTGCATCTAATATGAACTTACAAGTTTCTCAACTCTTTCTCTTTCATCGAGCCTAGACAGCTTATGGTCAGAGGTAAGAGCCTCAGCTTTGCCGCCTCTACATAGAACTGCACGGCAATCACCGGCATTAGAAATTACAAGATTGCCATTGTCAAACAATGCTGTCAAACAACATGCTCCTCCTTTGTTGGCGTCTCCTTTTAAGAACTCTTCATCTGTTCTTAGATACCCATTTCTAACAGCTTCTTCTTTCGCTTCAAAACTTTTGTCTTCTCTCTTTTGTAATTCATCTACTATAAATTGACCAATATTTCTAGAACAAAATTCAGCGGCTTCGCTGCCTCCGTGACCATCGAATACACCAAAGAGTGCTGTTTTGGTTTCTCCATTGAAATATGGCATGGTAAGATGCCTATCTTCCATTTGAAGATTCTTCCTTCCTCTCTTACAACAAACAGCAAAACCTAGCCCTTGTTCTACCACCTCTCTCCTCCCATCTGACCTCAACTCTAATTCATTGATTACCAAATTGTTCTTTCTTGAATTATCTTTCGGTATCTCGATCAATAGAGTTGATATTTTTCTCTTCGGATTGACTTGCTTCATGCTCATACATGGACGATTTTGAGAGGTGTTTTGTGGCAATGAGAAGGCTGCCGGAGACGGCTATGTCGGAATTGCAACGGAGCATGCCATGGAAGAATTGATCATTTTACCGGATTTGGTTTTTGCTCTTCTTTTTTTTTTGAATTTTTTTTTCTCTTCTGGTCAAAGTGCCAAGTTTGGATGGTGGCTCATATTTATAGGCATGTGCTTCATTGTTCAGATGTGCCGCCGGATCATCTAAACTTTTATTTACTCTTAAGATTTCAAATATGATTCTCATTTACAGAAATTTTTATTCTTACCATTTAAAAAAAAAAAAAAAGACAAACCAAATAATCATGAAATCTAATTTTTTTTTGTTTTTAGGGCATAAGTAAGATGTTTGTCAACAACTTTATTTGGTTTGACTAAATTTTTGTATGACGGACAAAAACCATTTTTTTCATGTTAATATTTTTTGTTATAATTTTTTTTTTCAGTTTTGATCAAACTTTTTGTATCAACATCATTTGATTGGCCAGAGTTTTGGGGGCCCACAAAGTTTACCGCTGCAGTGGGTTTAATTAGGGAAAAAAAATATTTTGTCCGCAATTTAACGTACTGGACATTCAATTGGTGTCCACCATCTGTCATTGCGGCCGTGTTAAAAATAAAATATTTATAATTTATAATTATTTTATTTGGTTTCTTTATATGAATATTAAAATTAAAAAATTTAGCATAATTTATCTATAAGATTTTAACTATCATCTAAACTTGTAATCTTATATTGTTCAGACTATAATTATAAAAAAATATCTTACTATCTAATTAAAAAAACTCCGGCAACTTACCAATATATAAATTTTAATTCCAAAGTTACTAAAGAAAAAGTTATAAATTAAAGGCCATAGTCAAAATTAGTTGTCATTACTCTGCTTATATCAAGAAAAATAATATTTTATATCTTTTTATATCTTTCTTCTTTATTCTATCACAAGTTGATTCTGAATTTAAAAAGAAATGGTACAAAATAACTAAAAATAAACACGCAGGCACAACTTCATTATAACCAACCGAATACCAGTCAAACTTGATAATAACTTGCCAAAGAAAAAGAGTACAGTCCGCTTTAATCCAGCTATATATGCTGATTGTGTTTGCTGCTGCGTCTAGAATTTTGACTGAAGCTGTCTGACTAGTCAATGCACAGTCTCATAAATTAATTTATCCATAAATTCATCATGTAATTAAATTGACTACACGAGCAGTTTGTAGGAAAAGATAAAATAAATTGAATTGGTTAAGAGACTTGAGACTGAATCAACCGAAGAGAATCCACTACTGGTCTTACTCGTACCTGGCAACTGGATTGGCCTCCTTCCTTTCTAGCTACCTTGTGTTTTTGAACAGGAATGTTAGTTTTAGAAGCTTCTTTTTCAAAAAGCAAGACGACAAGAGAAGAGTGAGTTGGTCGGATGCTCATGGAAACGATCTTCTGCATGTTTTGCTATTTCCCACCACCACACCAGGTATGTATGTATGTGTGTGTATATATATATAGAGCATGGTTAATTTGATATTGGCAGCATTTCGACAAAGTGCTTATAGAGTTATATCTTAGTATTTAATGTTCAATCTATATTAAAATATGCTTGGAGACCAAATTTTATATTTTTTTGGAATTTTTTTTTACTATTTATTGAACTGGTTTGAAAACCGCTGTTTTTATTAAACTGTTCCAGCATTGAAAACAGCAGTTTTCAATCCAGCTTAATAAATAGTAAAAAAATTTCAAAAAATATAAAATTTGATCTCCAAGCATATTTTAATATAGATTGAACATCCAATAGTTTGGATTTGTTGTTTGAACATCAAATACTAATTTATAGCCCTATAAGCAGTTTGGTTGAAGTGTTGCCGGCAGCAAATTAGCCATGCACTATATATATATATATATATTCCAAATACAAATATTGTCAATTAATATTTTGTATTTTTTTACTTTAAAAATTGTCACTGTTATTTTTAATTTTTTTTGTTCACAATTTTTCTTATGCAACCTGTCACACTCCAAATTGGAAATTTCAAATTAAGACATGATCAATAACCACCTCGTCTTTATTACTCATGTTTTAGTCAATTTGACTTGGCCCAGATTGATCGTACTTAATTTAACTCAATTTAATCTAATTTAATTTGAAGATAAACAGTTTGTTTTAAATTGGAAGATAAATTGTTTATTATAATTTATATCGTTAAATGATTATACGCTAACAATACTGTTCGTTTGCTGTAATTTAATATGAACTTTCAGCTTACTTCGATTGTTTTAATTTAGATTATAAATAATTAAATAAAATAAGTCATAATAAAATCCGACTATTCCGAATCGGGTTTGAAATTACTTATTGTAACAATTAAGTCTATTATAATAATTATACGATAAAAATATGTTACTTAATTAATTATCCCAATTATAATAATTAAATCTATTTTTAATACGTAATACATATAAATATTTATGTTCGTTAGTCAATTACTCTAGTAATAATTTGAAATTATTTTTAAATATGTATGAAATAGAAATATGTGTGTTAAACATTTGACAAAACGCTAGCTCCATCAAAAGAGTGCTCACAAGCACTATATTTTCAAAGAGAAGGAATATTCAAGCAATATATTATTCAAAGAAAGACAGTTTCAGAATAAAATGTTCTTAATTAAGACCCTTCAAATTAATTCTAAGAATAAAAGTTCATAATCTATTAGATCAACATTATGGAGAAGCTTCATTTTATTTTATATTATTTTTATAGGTGTCCGAATCATATACCCCAGTGAAAGAGAGAGAGAGAGAGATCGAGTAATGACATCAAAGTCAGCAGAGGGACAAGAAATTCACAATGGTTCAATTAATTCAACCATCCAATAACCAACAATTAATGACAATAACAACTGGACCCTCAAACAGCCAACATAAGTAATGGCTACAAAGAATCTCCACTGGTAAATTATTTCGTTTCTCTGTCTCCACACAAACCACAACACACATATATATAAATCTCGTAGCCCATTCCTTCTCTGATACACCAACAAGCATTGCATTTCTATGGGATCTCCCATGCACATCAATCTATAGCCTAGTATGGTAGCCATTACTCTCCAAACCCTCTGAGCATACAAACAGTCGAACAAAAGATGACTTGCATCTTCAAATTCACATGAGTCACACAAATAACATCGCATCTCTCACTGGATTCCTCTACATGCCATAACATCATGAGTTAGAATCCGTTCTCTAAAAACCAGCACAGCAAAGATCTTCACCTTTAGAGTTTAGAGGAGCATTACACCGCCAAAAAAATTGGAATTTCCAATTGATTTTGCCTCCGGATATGAGTATCTTGTAAACAGAGTTAGCTGAGTACATTCCATTTGAGCTCCATCTCCAAAGAATAGTGTTCATCAGATTTGAGAATACAACTTGTCTAGATAGCTGTATATGAGGGGCAATGTCGGGAATCAATGGGACAGCTTGCTGTAGCGAGACAGGTTGTATAACCGGCCTTGGAAATCCATCTTGGAGTGCTCTGATAGGTTTACCCATCCAATTATCATACCAAAATGATATTATTCTTCCATCACCTATCTTCCATGTGACACACCAGTGAAACAGGTTCAAAATTTTCAGAAGGAATCGCCAAAAAAAAGAACCATTAACAGTCCAGATTAATGGGCCCGGGGCAGCATTAAAAGATTAATCGGGAATATATAATCGGGAATATATAATTGAGAATAATTAGTCATAATCAGGAATAATCTGTTGATTAGTTGGGAAAATACACGACAGTTTGGTTACCGCCAACGACTAATTGACTAATTAATCAGCCTAAACGGTTGTTTTTTACAACACTGATGCACGAATCTCAACGAAGAAAGCTTTGTCATGCTCAGATCTCAATCAATATCAACGGATGGGATCTGAATCATATTTCATGTTATTCCTCAAGGATAACAACAGATTTATTTCCAACATTATCAGCTGTTCTCTTTAAAAAAAAAGAAAAAAAAAACATCATCAGCTAGCTATTTACAAACTAACATACATGCAAAAAAAAAAATAATACAATTAAATCCATCTCAAATCAATCCTACATATCTGTTAGTACTATACAAGTTTAGAGCAGGTCAATCAAACCTCTCAATTTTTGTTTGCCTAGCTATGATCCTAATTTGTAGCAAACTGTTGTAGAAGGATTATCATAATAGTAATATCATCCAAAGAGCCTCGTTTCACCGAAAGATCAGCGAGTTCTTTACAAGCAGATTGCGGCGAAATGTCGTTTTCTTCGCCTGTGCAAAATTTTCTTGCTATATCTACTGCCTCCTGACTGCTAACCTGAAACAATACCAGTTCAATCCAAATTAATATTTTGCCAATCTAATTATTTAACAGAAAAAGATCTCAATAAACATGTTATGTATCGGATGGTGAAACATACCTTGTCCCACAGGCGGTCAGAAGCGAGAATTAAGAACTCAGATTCAGAATCGATCTTGATAGTACTGGTATCAGGTTCAGGTGTAACCCATTGTTTGTAAAACATATCCCCAATTCCTCTTGACACTGCTAGTGAACCTTGTAAACGCCATATCCCTCTCTTGCAATGCACAAATCCTCCCTGTAACAAAATAAAAATCAAACAAGTACATAAAAAAATATAGAAAAAAGAAAAATACATGATGAATTAAGCACGTGTAATATGAACTTACAAGTTTCTCAACTCGTTCTCTTTCATCGAGCCTAGACAGCTTATGATCAGAAGTAAGAGCCTCCACCTTGCCGCCTCTACTCAGAACCGCACGGCAATCACCGGCATTAGAAATTACAAGATTGCCATTGTCAAACAAGGCTGTCAAACAACATGCTCCTCCTTTGTTGGTGTCTCCTTTTAAGAACTCTTCATCTGTTCTTAGATACCCATTTCTAATAGCTTCTTCTTTCGCTTCAGAACTTTCACCGTCTCTCTTTTCTAATTCATCTACTATAAATTGACCAATATTTTTAGAACAAAATTCAGCTGCTTCGCTACCTCCATGGCCATCGAATACACCAAAGAGTGCTATTTTGGTTTCTTCATTGAAGTATGGCATGGTAAGATACCTATCTTCCATTCGAAGCTTCTTCCTTCCTCTCTTACAACAAACAGCAAAACCGAACCCTTGTTCTACCACCTCTCTCCTCCCATCTGATCTCAACTCTAATTCATTTATTGCCAAATTATTCTTTCTTGAATTATCTTTTGGTATCTCGATCAATAGGGATGATCTTTTCCTCTTCGGATGGACTTGCTTCAAGTTCAGAGAAGTCGAGTTGCCATGGCGACATGGAGGGTTTAGAGATGTGTTTTGAGGCGAGGACAAGGCCATAGGAGACGGCAATGTCGGAATCACGACGGAGCATACCATGGAAGAATTTATCACTTCTAAGTCTTCAACTCTTTACTTTTCATGATTTTTTTTTCTTTTCTGGTCTAAGTGCTTAGTTTGGATGGCGGCTCATATTTATAGGAAGTGTGCTTCATTGTTCAGATGTGCCGCCGGATCATCTAAGCTTGTATTTACTCTAAGATTTTGACTATGATCCTAATTTACATAAATTTTTATTTTTACCATTAAAAAAAAGACAAACCAAGTGATTAAGAAATCTGAATTTTTATATTTCTAACACTGCTGCAACATCAAATGGCGGACATAAATGAGACATTTGTCATGTTAAATAGTGAACAACAACTTTATTTAGTTTTATTTAGTTTGATCAATTTTTTTTATGATGGAAAAAAATCATTCTTCTTTTGCATATTAATCTTTTTTTATTATAAATTTCAATTAGCTTTGATCAAATTTTTTGGGGGTCCACAAATTTTATTGTTCCAGCGAGTTTAATTAGGAAAAGAAAAGCATTTTGTCTGTCATTTAATGTGGTGGATACCTAATTGATGTTAGCCATCTGTCATTGTGGCTGTGTTAAAAATAAAATATTTAAAATTTATTGTTATTTGGTTTGTCTTTTTTCCATAAATAGTAAAAATAAAAATTTCAGCATAATTTATTTATAAGATTTTCACTATCATCTAAACTTGTAATCTTGTATATTGTTCATACTATAATTATAAAAGAAAATTATCCGTCTACCAAACTAAAAAATATTCAGGAATCTTATCAATATATAAATTTTAATTTCGAAGTTACTAAAGAAAATGTTATATATTAAAGGCTACGAAAATGCCAACTTTTTGTACAATCTAAAATAAATTTGTTATATTATGAATTTTTTTTCACAATGCATCCAGTAAACTGTGTAAAGATAAATAACAATTCGATTTAAATATTATAATTCAATCGAAATTAATAAGTTATCTTTGCTTATATTCAGCCAAATAATATTTTATATCTTTCTTCTTTATTTTGTGCCAAGTTGTTGGTCCTGAATTTAAAAAAGAAATGGTACAAGATACCTAAAAATAAACACGCAGGCACAACTCATAACCAACCCAACACCAGTCAAACTTTGTAATAACTCGCCGAAGAAAAGATTACAATTCGTGTTAATACAGCTATATATGGTGATTGTGTTTGCTGCTGCATCTAGAATTTTGACTGAAGGTGTGTGACTAGTCAATGCATGGTCTCATAAATAAATTCATCCATGAATTGATCATGCATGTAATTAAAATGACCACGTAATTAAATTAAATTGTAGCACAAGCAGTTTGTAGGAAAAGATAAAATGAATTGACCTAAGAGACTTGAGACTGAATCAACCAAATTGAAGAGAAGCCTGTACTGTTCGTACCTGGCAACTCTTTCCTAGCTACCTTGTGTTTTTGAACAGGAATCTTAGTTTTAGAAGCTTCTTTCTCTAAAAGCAAAATAGAAGAGTTGGTCGCGCGGATGCTCATGGAAAGGATCTTCTGCATGTTTTGGTGTTTCCCACCACCAGTTATATATATATATAGAGACTAATGTGCATTCGTATGCATATGGTCCGATATGCATACGGTCTAAATTTGAAATTTCAAAATTCAAAATGTCGATCCGAACCGTTCACCTTGCTCTCCATATTAATATGTGCTTGGAGACCAAATTTTACATTTTTTTTGAATTCTTTTACTATTTATTAAGTTACATTGAAAATTGTTAATCCAACGGTGGCTTAACAAAACAGTAAAATCAGCAGCCACCATTGGATCAACAATTTTCAAAGTGGCTTAATAAATAGTGAAAAAATTCAGAAAAATGTAAAATTTGATCTCCAAGTACATATTAATATGGAGAACAAGATGAACGGTTTAGATCGACGTTTTGGATTTTGAAATTTTAAATTTGGACCATATGCATATCGAGCCATATGCATACGAATGCACATTAGTCACTCGCTCTCTCTCTCTCTCTCTCTCTATATATATATATATAGAGAGAGAGAGAGATGGGCTATTGTACTTCGCGAAGTAAAGCCAATGTTTTACTTCACGCCATATCTTAATTTCCAAAGTTCAAAACGTCGATCCGGACCATTGGATATGGTCTCCATATTGAAATGTGCTTGGAAACCAAATTTTATATTTTTTAGAATTTTTTTACTATTTATTAAGCCACTTTGAAAGTCGCCAATCTGATGGTCCAGAAATTTTTACTGTTTTTACTGTTCACCCGAATTTTCAGATTTTTAAAGTGGCTTAATAAATAGTAAAAAAATTCCAAAAAATATAAAATTTGGTTTCCAAGCACATTTCAATATGGAGACCATATCCAACGGTTCAGATCGACGTTTTGAACTTTGAAAATGAAGATATGGCGCGAAGTAAAACGTTGGTTTTACTTCGCGAAGTACAATAGCCCATCTCTCTCTCTCTCTCTATATATATATATCTTCCAAATAGAAAAATTGTCAATTTTGTAGAACAGGATGTTCCTGAGTTCACCAAGTTTATATTTTTGTGAATTCAATTTTAAAATCTATCTAATTGATTTCAAATGACTAATCTGAAATGTTGAAATTAGTCTACCTTACGAGTGATGCGTCTACATATATATTTTAAAATTTTTTGAATTAATTTTGTATAGAGTCAAGTGGTAAAAAAATGTTTAAAAAATGAATGCATTAAAATTAATTTATAAATCTTCTAATTTAGACTGCTTTACTTTATACTAAATTAATTTGAAAGTTTAAATTTTTTGCATGTACACGCATCACCCGTAAGGTAGAAGGAATTCAACACAATTTGGATTCATCATTTAAAGTCAATCTAACTTGTGTAATTTTTTTCAATGTTATTTTTACTTCTATTATTTTTTAAAATTCTCTTATGCAACCTCCTGTAGTACTATAAATTATCATTTCTTCACAACACAATCTATTAAATTTGTTATAGAAAAAAAAAATCGTAATATTTAATTTTTTTTTAATGTCCTTAGTTAATTGAATGATCAAAATCAATTGCAATATTTTTTACTAAAAAGTGATGTATTTATGCAAAATCGAGTCTCTATTACATAAATTGAGAACCTTTAATTTTTTTTTTTTTTATACTATGTAGTTTAGCAGAAAACATTGTTGTTAAAGGGGCTGGAAAGGCATGCAAGGGTGCTATTCAGAGAAGAAATAAGAGATTAATTATGTGAATTTTTATTTCAGCAAATATTAAATTCTGGACAGTGAATTTTGTAAGTACACGTTCTTGGTGTTCATCATGGATTTTGTTAATTTTTCCAGATAATTATTTTTTATTAATTTTTCTTCAATAGAGAATCTTTTACCTTGATTATATCTATTTCATCGTAAAAAAAAAGTCTAAAATACTTGTCACGGGCACGTGTTTCTCTCTCCTCGTGCTGGATTCTCGATGGATGGTACGTGTGAAAAATATAAAAAAAATATAAAATGGATGATTTCTAACCCGTTTCGTCAGTATATTTTAATTCAGCATGTTGTTCGTTAGATAATTCTCACCACATACAAATATTCTAAACCCTAAATCCTAAATGCTACTTCTGAATTATAGATTGGAATTGGAGAGCAACAAGACAATTAAATGGCGATTTTTCTCCCAATTTAGACCGATTCTTTGTATTTTAACCATTCATTTTTTATTGTAACTTTTTTCCTTTGAAAGTTAACGTGATGTTGATGGCTTGACAGGTACAGAGAGAGAGAAGAGCATCGTTTTCTTTCTTCTTTCTTTTTCTTCTTCCTTTTTAGTTTGATGTTAACGTGAAAAAAATGTTCAATAAATAAATGCATTAAAATTAATTTACTAACCTTCTAATTTTAACCGATTAACTTTATATTAAATTAATTTGAATATTTAAAAATTTTACATGTAAATACATTAAATGATAGACAGGTTTCTTTTTAAACTTAAATTTACCAAGAAATGTTTATTTTTGGTAAACATTTACCAAGAAATGATAGACAGGTTTCTTTATTCTATCTATCATTAAACTTAAATTTATCAAGAAACTTGGTGAACTTAAGAACACCCTAGTTCTACTCTATCTATCTATCTATCTATCTATCTATATAGTCATAATTTTTAAATTAAAAAAATTCAGAATATTAATTGACAATATTTGTATTTGGAATATATATATACCTAGGTGGTGGTTGGAAACACCAAAACATGCACAAGATCCTTTCCATGAGACCAGCTCACTCTTTTCTTCTCGTCTTGCTTTTTGAGAAAGAAGCTTCTAAAACTAAGATTTTGTTCAAAAACACAAGGTAGCTAGCTAGTAAGGCAGGAGGCTAATCCAGTTGCCAGGTACGAACTGTACAGGCTTATCTTTGGTTGATTCAGTCTCAAGTCTCTTGACCAATTCAATTCGTCTTATCTATTCCTACAAATTGCTCTTGCTGTAATTTACGTGGTCAATTGAATTACATCATCAATTCAATTCATGGATAATTTTATTTATGAGACCACGCATTGACTAGTCACACAGCTTCAGTCAAAATTCTAGACACACAGCAAACACAATCAGCATATATAGCTGGATTAACGCGAATTGTAATCTTTTCTTCGGCGAGTTATTACGAAGTTCGACTG